>CM050168.1:66706021-66728521 GCA_027410445.1 Discoglossus pictus
AATGGCTAGACACTGTTTTTTTTAACTTTATTTATGACTCACAATATTTTATAGTAGTCACATAACCTTTCTTTCTTCCTATTAATATTTGGTTTGCTATAGATGCAAGCGTTCAAGGTTAAACAATCACTGCATTTACAAGCAAGGTTCATGCTATTAAAAATGGTTCGCAGTTTTAAATAAATAAAAATTGACGTATAAACACACAGCAAGAAGAATCAGGGATAACATGAGTAAAAATGTACTCTGCATGCTTGGATTTTTTTATACTGGGTTAAGTAAATATCCTACTACCTGTCTTCTGTTCAAGTCAATCTAGTAGAATATCACAGGAAACTCCCAAAAAATAAAGGAAGAGTGCACTTCTACCTAGCAAATATTAAGTAAGTAATTAAAACCATTATTTTTAGGATTTGTTATTAATAAATGCCTTTCTATAGATCTATAATGTGTATGTCAACTTTAATATTTATCTTCCCTGAAGGAAAAAAATATGTACTTTTCTAAATTAGAAGCCCAGATTTAGCCCAAAGCTCAGGTAAAAGAGACGATGGCGCTGAATCCAGTAAACAGAAGCTGTTGAAGCAACTTTAAGTACAAGTGACAGGTCTGCAGAATCAGTTGTAGGCTCTGGCTTCAGGAAGTCACACACGGCCAATATCTCTTCTGTTATATCTTTGGAATAAATGCTGAATGCCAAGGTACAAACAGGCACAGCTGCAGCTGTATCCAGCCAGACTGCCAGAGTATACAAGCGAGGATGAATCAAGAAATCTGCATGCTCCCTCTCCTCGACTTCACCATCTGTGTATAAACATAAAGCATCAAAGATGGGCAGCTGTGTCCGCAATACTCTGCCGAGAGAGATAAGAGACCTTTAGATGCCATCCCTGTGTTGTTAGTTCCACTAGGCAAGACAGCAGCCCAAAACTCTCTCTGGGGTTATTCTTGTGATGTCTACACTCAAATGAAGGATCTATAGATCTCCTACACAAAACAAATACATTGATCCTTTTTTTTTTTTTTTTTTTTTAAATACTTTTTACAATCTGAATCACAGTAGTGTGACCAAGAAGGAACTCACTGCTCATATGTAACAATCAGCAAATTTATTTTGATAGCACTAATTTTTGAACCATAGTAATCTTTTAGTCTATGTTTATTTACAGATATTGACAGGCATACGAACTTCCCATGACTGGGCACTCAAATAGGGTTAAAGGTTTTCTATGTTTTATTAATAAGCCTCATTAATAATTATAGGACCCAGTAGAACAGTCAGGGTCTACTATCTTGAACAATTGGGTCAGAAAAAGCTGCTGGTGGTCAACATATGCATCATGGAAAACCTAGGTAAATTGAAGTCACAGTGTATACCAATATCTATCTATCTATCTATCTATCTATCTATCTATCTATCTATCTATCTATCTATCTATCTATCTATCTATCTATCTATCTATCTATCTATCTATCTATCTATCTATCTAATCTATCTATCCATCTATCCATCTATCCATCTATCTATCTATCTATCTATCTATCTATCTATCTATGTATCTATCTATCTATCAATGTATCTATCAATCTATCTTTCTATCTATATATATTAGGAATGGGTGTTTTTTTTCTTTTAAATTGAGATTAAATGTTATTCACAAATTTAATTTCAGTCTTTTATAAGTTCAGTACTTCTGCCTACTGTTCATGTCCACTGTCCAGTAAAAATGGAAGCTTATCAGAACACCTGTCTTATCTATTACAGCATACAGACTGGACATATGGACACTAAGGAAGGCAGACAGGAAAGAATGAACACATACCATTACCAAGAATATCAGGGACAGAGAGGTAACAGTTTGTTTGTCTGTGCCAGTGGCAGTAAAGACAATATTCAGTATTATTATTCAGTTAGATCCCCTCCCACATGTTTATTAAGCTCTCTTATGAAGAAATTTGCATATTGGGCCACACATTAGCATAAAGGATTGTTACAAAGGATGATGCAATATATTTCTGGAATATTTGACTGTTAAGCGTCTAGTACAATGTATAGACCACAGGTGGGCAAGTTCGGTCCTGGAGAGCCCCACACAGGCCAGAATTTTAGGATATCAATCAGGATGAGTGAAGAAACAATTGACTCACCTGCATGCAGCAGAGATATCCTCAAATCCTGGCCTGTGTGGGGCTCTCCAGGAGCGATTTTGCCCACCCTTGGTATAGACAGTTTATGCTCTTTAGAATTAAACCAGGTTGTTTTTGTTTTTGGGTGACAGAGTCCTTTTAACTGGTCATAAAGACTGTGGAGAGTCTAATTTAGGACTTTATATGACTGATGATATAATAATGCACACCATAGTTTCAATAACTAAGTAGTGACAGCTGAATTGTGCATACCTAAGCTAAATTTGATTACACAAGCAAAGTGGTACATATCACAAAATATTTTATTAGTTATAATTGAGAGTTTGTTATTATTTATAAAAACGTACTGAATGGTGCTTTCATATTGGACTACCAGAATACTATAATTAGTGATAACCTAATCAAAGACAGAAAAGAAAAATGATGTATCAATTAATATGTAATGTTTCCAAACCATTTCATATGACGGAGCCATTTTATTCACTAGTAGTTAACATTTGTATTAGGTATGCTATTAATGCTATTAGTCATCATTCAAATAATTTAAACAGATTTATGTGAAGAACTCTTTTTACTTGTGATTAATGGCAAATTAAACTATTTGTCTTAATGTCCACTCCCAGGGGAGGAAATATTGCTGCAGGTGCAAGGCACCATAGGCCAACAATGCAGCACCAGAGTAGGAGCACTCTGCTACCGGGAGTAAAGGGACATCTTAATCTATTAGGAAATAAATACAGATAATCAATTTTATAAATAGGATATCTGACCACCTACATATATTTTTAGCTTTTACCTTACATCTTTAGGCATCTACCTTGTATAGAGACGTTGCAAGGGGGGCAATATTATTTTCAGAGTGACCCTCCATATACTAGTTTCACAATTGTCTATTATATATATATATATATATATATATATATTCTTTTTTTTCCATTTATTTTGTATATGTTATATACTATATCATATAGACAAATATAAGTGCAAATTGAACAAATTATTCAATGCATTTGTCACTTGACCTGCAGTTATCCCCTTACCTGCCATATATAAGCAAAGATTCACAACATACAGTATACTTGCCACATCTGTCTTTTTTGTCACCTCAGTATTCTTCATGCCTCTCCAGATTCTTTGTTTTAGTTTGCTGTTTGAGCACTGTTCATCTTCTTCCATCCTAGATTTATGTTTGCATCACTTCTTCCAATTTCATCATTTTTTTTTTCATTTTCCACAGCCTTTTTTTTTTTTTTTACACCCATTTTTACGTTTTTCTGTAAAAGTCAAATATTACAATAGTACAGTCTGTGCTTCTAATTGTGTTTATTGTATATTCCCCTGGAAATTTACACTAGATATTTTTCGGCAAGGTTTGCGGAGCTTTATTATGATTAAATATAAATTTAAAAGAGAAGAACAAGTGTTGAGGGATAATAAGTGTGTGTGATATATTCAGAGACAAAAAACAACGTTCAGAGACATAAAACAAGAATTCTAGGTAACAGAATGTGAATAATGCTTCTGTTCCATTAATACTACACAAACTAGTATTTTTCTCTTTAGCTTCTTATATATAATAATTGTCAAGAAAGCACCTCCAGAGAACATTCTCACAGGCAGCTGTTTGGACATCTTGTGAGCCTAGCTGCTGACCGTAAAAAAGAGATGCTTGAAGATTGGACATTTGCAAGTCATTATCGGTCCCAGTGTCCCTGGCAGTCCTGAATGATATGTAGTTAGTGATAAGATAATAATTTAGAATTCTCTGACACTTGTGAATTCTGTGTTTCTTAATGATAAGGGATATTATTTATTGACTACAGCAAAATGCATATGATTTAGCACAGAATTATTTGACATATTCAAAATCTAAACCAAATGTTCAACCATTTAAAGGAAAATCATTCACAATTCCTCTCCCGGTAACAGTGAAGACTGTCATCTTGTCTATCTGGTGACAGTTGAAATTGTTATTTGTCTTGACATAAAACTCTATATACTGTAATTTGAGCCATGCCCCTGGTGAACAAAACAATGGCCATGGACTGAGAATAGTGCACAAAATGTTATTAGGCATCAGGTCTTCTGGGGATGTTAATCATAACCTCCAGGCAAAAAGCGGAAATGAAGATCTCGAAATCCCATTTTGTCTGCTTGGCATTCATGAGCAGTGTCATGGCAACTGTCTTCCTAAAGTTCAACTATATTGTACGGCTAAGCAAATACTGCAAAAATAAAAACTTTATCAATGTACAGAGGTGCACTCAAATTATTTGCAGACATTCTTTTCATAGGCATCCAGGACAGCGCTCAAGCTCCATTAAAACATCTTGAGTACTTTGAGAAGAGGTATTTACAAGTTATTAGTTCTTTTAAGCAAAATGTGAGAGAAGACTTGGGTACTTAGTAATGTCTTTTCCTTCCGACTTACAAGCTTTATTTAAAGTTAAGACCATTGTATGCGGTTGAGTATTGTAAGAGTACAAAACAAATAATGTGAGTGTCAACACAAAAGGCATTAGGTTGTTTTAAAAAATCTAAGTCAAACATAACTATTCAACATTAAAAAGCATGGAGGTATTCAATGATTTTTGTTTTTTATGTGAAGTAAGTAACAAACTATTAACATTAGCAGCTGTAAAACATTGACATAAAAAAAATATTTTTCTTTAGAAAAAAATCTGAATTTTTGAAGGTACAGGGATATAAAGTATTTTGGATTTCTTATATCACTTCCTGAAAGCTGGATCATGTAAGGTGTTTCGGGGAGAGAGTGGTGTGGGAGGAAGGAAAAGGGAGAGTTATGAGAGCTTTGTTAGATAATTGGATCATACTGAAATTAAAACCCACACTCCTTCCTTCTCACAGACCCAGCAATAGGAAGATCGCATCAATAGATGCAACCATAGTTCTCCAGAAATCGAATTTCCCCTTTGACACATACTTTTTCCACCAATTAATAATGAATGCTGCCTGTAGAGGCATCATACTATTTATTTTGATTAATTAAAAACAGTTGTTATTACTTTTTCCTGGCTTAATTTTTCTCTTAGACTCAAACAGCCTTATTAAATTGCAATTCAGCAAATTCTAAAGGGCTCTATATTAGCACATAGCATATCTTTTTTACAGAAGTTTTTAGTTAGTGAACTTCTATCCAAAAGCAAGGTCTTCACTAACTAAATACTTCTGTAAAAAAATATGCTCTGTGCTTATATTGAGCCCTATTCAAATGGCCAAATCACAATTTAATAAGGCTGAAAGTGTTCAAAATGTTTTTTCATTGTACAGTGGTCCTTTAAAACCCAGTGAGCAGGTGTCAAAAACGGAGAATTAATCAATTTTATCTGAATATATTCCAATAAACACAGAGTTCGTAAGAGTAACGAATGGGCTCAAAAGTTGTTCATATATAGGCCTAGATTTGGTGTAAATAATCATCATTTAAATAAAAGATAACTTCTTGTTTTGCCACATCCATGCCTGGTAAGTATCTCTTTTGATTCAAGCTTCTGCAACTTTTTTCTTGGAATAGTCCTTAAAGCTAAACAAACAAATAGGAAGAATTTCATCAAATTGATATATGAAGCATAGCAAAAATGAAAAAAAAAAACAAATATAAATGCATTATGACTATAATGCAAAAAATAAGATGTTGCCAAGTTCGTCATTGATTTATATAATCTTATGTAATAATATTATGCTGATTTCCCATAGCAAGGATACTTCTCCGTTCTAATGTCTGGAAACATGTTAAATATTGCAAGATTTTATGTATTTCATTATTATACACATGGTTTATATACATTATTTTTAGGACAATTTTGAAATTGTGAACACAGGTATTTTTTTTATTACAGATAACACAACTAGAAAATACTATCACAAGTGGAACATAAGTGATAAATAATAGAAGATCTGGCCCTACATCTGTAAAATTCTTTCTCAGAGTAGAATGAGTCATGAACCATTCACACTGAAATCCCTTAAGATTGATATCCATGAGATGAACCACTAATTGAACACCATTTTCCTGTTTTTTAACCAAGTTTCTTATACAACACCTAAGTCGTTCTTATCTAATATTTAGTAGTTTACCAGGTTTCCAATGTTGTTAAATTCTAATTTGTAATTGTTGACTGGTCCCTTGGAAATATAATATAATTTATCACAGAACAATACACAACAGTATACGGTTCATATTTCTTTGTCTAAAAAGCAGCAATCTATAAATTTCTTGCTCTTAGGGTTGTGATTCCTGACCTGAATAAGAAAGCAATACATCAGACTGATCATTGATGGTATAGCAGACATCGACTCTGTGAAATCAACATGTCAGCTTAAACTGGTTGTTTCAATAAATACAGCCTTCCCTAACAAGCCCGGAACAGGCAGAAAACACTGTGTGCTAGTCATAGAAATCTGGAAATTCTGGTAAGTTGATGTTATATGTCTCAGTGATTATGGAAACAATATATATAAGCTTAATACATATAATACTAGCGACTTGCCCGTCGAAAAATGACGGTCAATAAAACTGTAAAGCAGGTAATGCTGTTTGCCACCCAATGTAAGGCTTTTGGTCCTCTGATTACCTTCAGCGCTCATTGTACATGTTTCTGCCGTTAACTTCGTATTTTTGCAACTTTTTTTTTCCTAAGTCCCGATTTCCTTTCGTATTTTTGCGACCTGGGATTTATTTATTTTTTTAAGTCCTGCGGGTCGTATTTTTTTTTTCTAAGTCCTGATTTCCTCATCCCCCACTGTATATATATAAGGGAAAAAGGTATTTGATGCCCTGCAGATTTTAAACATTTGTCCACTGACAAAGAAATGATCAGTCTATAATTTTAATGGTAGGTGTATTTTAATAGTGAGAGACAGAATAGCAAAAAGACCCCCAAGAAAAACGCATGTCAAACAATGTATAAATTGATTTGCAGGTCAATGAGGGAAATAAATATTTGACCCCTTCGTCTTAGTACTTGGTGGCAAAACCCCTGTTGGCACAGAGGTCAGATGTTTCTTTTAGTTGGCCACCAGGTTTGCACACATCTCTGTAGGGATTTTGTCCAACTCTTTGTAGATCCTCTCTATGGGCCTCATTCTATTATCGGCCGTAAAACGGCCGCAAGGCTGCAATTCCTTGCGGGGGTTCCATTATCTTGCAATTCAATTATATGGCCTGCAACGATCTCCCCTTACGGCCGGCCGTATATCTTGCAACCGGCCGTAAGCTCAGAAATCTTTAAACGAAAAAATATATTCAAGACGGCACTGTACAGCTCTGTAAATGCTAGGGATCATCTTGGGGGACATGAGGATTAATAGCAACCCCCTCTCAAGCTTGCACATCAGCCCAAATCCGAGTTTATATTAACTGTTTATTTTCCGGCCGCAGTGTGGGCGGGTCTGAGGTGCTCCAAGCCCTCGGGACTTTTTACATGGATATGTGACCTAAATTAAAAAATTATTTATTTACGGATTTGAGTGTAGGGGAATGTTGTGCTATTTTTGCTAACACCTACAATCACTTTATAGTCTCCTCAGAGTGCAGGATGGCTTTATTTCGGCTTTATAATGTGCTTAATTGGTGCTAGCGGGACCTTTTTTCTGCAAGTAAGCTGCGGCTCGCTTTTAGCCTTGCAGAGAGGGTTCCCGGAGCAATTGAATAGCAACCGGGATTTTCTTGCGGCAGAAACTCTTGCAGCCGTTTTAGATCAAAGGCTTTCCTCCGGCGCAAGTGGTCGCAAGGGATAGCAAGGCGACGGCCGCAAGCCTGCCGGAATCCCCGGCCGGAGGGGTATAGAATAGCCAAATAGCTTGTGGCCGGTCCTTGCGGCCCCGCATCTCCTACGATAGAATGAGGCCCTATGTCATTAAGGTTTTGAGGCTGATGTTTGGCAACTCGAACCTTCAGCTCCCTCCACAGATTTTCTATGAGATTAAGGTCTGGAGACCCTCCAGGACCTTAATGTGCTTCTTCTTGAGCCACTCCTTTGTTGCCTTGGCTGTGTGTTTTGGTTCATTGTCATGCTGGAAAACCCATCCACAACCCATTTGCAATGCCCTGGCTGAGGGAAGGAGGTTCACCCAAGATTTGACAGGACATGGCCATGTCCATCCTCCCTTTGATGCGGTGCAGTTGTCCTGTCCCCTTAGCAGAAAAACACACCCAAAGCATAATGTTTCCACCTCCATGTTTTATGGTGGGGATGGTGTTCTTGGGGTTATAGGCAGAATTCCTCCTCTTCCAAACATGGCCAGTTGAGTCGATGCCAAAGAGCTCAATTTTGGTCTCATCTGACCACAACATTTTCACCCAGTTCTCCTCTGAATCATTCAAATGTTCATGCTAATTTCAGATGGGCCTGTACAAGTGCTTTCTTGAGCAGGGGGACCTTGCGGGCGCTGCAGGATTTCAGTCCTTCACGGCGTAGTTTGTTACCAATTCTTTTCTTGGTGACTATGGTCCCAGCTGCCTTGAGATCATTATCAAGATCCTCCTGTGTAGTTCTGGGCTCCTCACCATTCTCATGATCATTAAAACTGCACTAGGTGAGATCTTGCACGGAGCATCAGACCGAGGGAACCTGGCAGTTATTTTGTGTTTCTTCCATTTGCAAATAATCGCACTAACTGTTGTCACCTTCTCACCAAGCTCCTTGGTGATGGTCTTGTAGCCCCTTCAAGCCTTGTGTAGGTCTACAATCTTGTCCCTGACATCCTTGTACAGCTCTTTGGTCATGGCCATGGTGGAAAGTTTGGAATCTGAGTGGTTGATTGCTTTTGTGGACAGGAGTTTTTTATACAGGTAACAAGCTGAGATTAGGAGCACTCCCTTTAAAAGCGTGCTCCTAATCTGAGCTCGTTACCTGTATAAAAGACACCCGGGAGCCAGAAATATTTCTGTTTGATAGGGGATCAAATACTTATTTCCCTCACTGACCTGCAAATCAATTTATAGCTTTTTTACATGCATTTTTGTTTTTGTTTTTTTGTTATTCTGTCTCTCACTGTTAAAAATACACCTACCATTAAAATTATAGAGTGATCATTTCTTTGTCAGTGGACAAACGTCAAAATCAGCAGAGGATCAAATACTTTTTCCCCCACTGTGTGTATATATATATATATATATATATATATATATATATTACATTTTTATATGAACATCAAGAGCATTTTCCAAGTTGCATTTGAAAGAGGGCATTTGATAATGTACCACTGTTGGTTTTCTTTTTTCAAATGATGCCCTCAAAGCAGAAAAAAATGGATACAAAAAACTGATCTGAAACATGGTAAATAAAACTGCCAGTGCTTTTAATAGAGCTAATAGAAAGCTCAAAAAAGCAAAACAGTAAGGAAAATAAGACAGTACAGAATAATTGCATATACAGTGCCTTGCAAAAGTATTCACCCCCCTTGGCCTTTTTTGTGTTTTGTTGCCTCACAACCTGGAATTAACATGGATTATTTAAGAATTTGCATCATTTAATTTTCAGAACATGCCCACGACTTTGAAGATGTTTTTTTTTTATTGTGAAGCAAGCAACAAATAGGACAAAATAACATAAAAGTCAATGTGCATAACTATTCACCCCCCTAAAGTCAATACTTTATAGAGCCACCTTTTGCGCGATCACAGCTCCAAGTCGCTTTGGATAAGTCTCTGTGAGATTGCCACATCTTTTGACTGGGATTTTTGCCCATTCCTCCTTGCAAAATTGCTCCAGCTCCTTCAAGTTGGATGGTGTGCGCTTGATAACAGCAATCTTAAGTCTGACCACAGATTTTCTATTGGATTGATGTCTGGGCTTTGACTAGGCTATTCCAATACATTTACATGTTTCCCCTTAAACCACTCAAGTGTTGCTTTAGCAGTGTGTTTGGGGTCATTGTCCTGCTGGAAGGTGAACCTCCGTCCTAGCCTCAAATCACGCACAGAGTGGTACAGGTTTCGCTCAAGAATATCCCTGTATTTAGCACCATCCATCTTTCCCTCAACTCTGACCAGTTTCTCAGTCCTGGCTGCTGAAAAACATCCCCACAGCATGATGCTGAAACCACCATGTTTCACTGTGAATGGGATGGTGTTCTTTGGGTGATGTGTTGGGTTTGCGCCAGACATAGCGTTTTCTTTGATGGACGAAAAGTTCAATTTTAGTCTCATCAGACCAAAGCACCTTTCTCCAAACATTTTGGGAGTCTCGCACATGCCTTTTCCCAAACTCAAAATGTGCCATTTTTGCTGAAAGTAATGGCTTTCTTCTGGCCACTCTGCCATAAAGCCCAACTTTATGGAGCGTACAGCTTATTGTCGTCCTATGTACAGATACTCCATTCTCTGCTGTGGAACTCTGCAGCTCCTCCAGGGTTACCTTAAGACTCTGTGCTGCCTCTCTGATTAATGCCCTCCTTGCCCGGTCCATAAGTTTTGATGGGCGTCCGTCTCTTGGCAGATTTGCTGTTGTGCCATGTTCTTTCCATTTGGTTATGATAGATTTGATGGTGCTCCTGGGGATCATCAAAGATTTGGATATTTTTTTTATAAACTAACCCTGACTTGTACTTCTCAACAACATTGTCCCTTACTTGTTTGGAGAGTTCCTTGGTCTTCATAGCAGTGTTTGGTTAGTGGTGCCTCTTGCTTAGGTGTTGCAGCCTCTAGGGCCTTTCAAAAAAGGTGTGTATGTAATAACAGATCATGTGACACTTAGATTGCACACAGGTGGACATCATTTCACTAATTATGTGACTTATGAAGGAAATTAGTTACACCAGAGCTTTTTATGAGCTTCATAACAAAGGGGGTGAATATATGCATATATTTTTCTCATTTCACTTCACCAACTTAGACTATTGTGTTCTGATCCATCACATAAAATTCAGATTAACAAAACATTGAACTTAAGGCTGTAATGTAACAAAATAGGTAAAATGTCAAGAGGTGAATACTTTTGCAAGGCACTGTAAAAGTAAAATTTGTAGTGGTCAATTAAATGGTGGTTGAGTGGAAATCTTGTGAAGTGATTGCTACATGATTATCAACTTGCCCGTCAAAAATGACGGCAATACGATTTGAAGGCTGACAATGCTGTTTGCCACATCCCACCGTCTACTTTGCAGGCCTCGCGATGAGCACCGCCGCCGCTCATTGCAGGCCTCGGCCAACCGGCCACTTTCATGCCTCGCAATGAGCACCTTCGACGTGCATTGCGAGCCTCTCTCCCCCTCTACTTTAGAGCTCATTGCAGGCGTTGTCCAACCTGCCACTTTCGTGCCTTGCACTAATCCCGAGCCTTTGGTGCTCGTTGCGAGCCTCTCCCCACTCTCTGACCCCTGTGTCTGTTTCCCCCTTTCAGCCTTCGGCCTCGTTTTCAGCCTTTTTCAAAACAATTAAGGGTTTATGGCCGCGATATTTACCCTGCTTAGCAGATTTTTGGTCTTAAAAACGCCAATTAAACATCAAATGAGCTTGCAAATTAAAATATTAATTGGCGTCTTTTGGCGGTCTTTTGACAGCTTCCGAGTTACGGGCTTGAAAAAAATGACGCCCGTTAAAGTCGTATTTTTTTCAAAGTGTTGAGTGCCTTGCGCTCATCGGGGATCTTGCAATGAACGCCTTCGGGTGCTCGTTATCAGCCTTTTTCAAAGTCTTGGGGGCTTAGACATATGTTTTCATTTCAATGACGAGCAGTGATTTATCTCTAGGAGATGATGAAGACACGGAGGGGAAGGACAGAAACAAAACATTACAAACTACAATGTAATTTGAGATTCTATTACATTTTCTAAATCTTTGTTTTGAAAATGTAACTTTTTTAACCCTTTAACAGACATATGCCCTTATTCAATTGAGCAATTGTTGGTTGCTGGAACCCGTAATGAAGCCCATAAACTAATTTGCTATTCAATTGGCGTCTTTTAGTTACCCACAAACGATTTGCAGGTTACAGGCTGAAAATCCCTGCTGTTGTGAAAATTGTAACTCCAACCCATCTAAGCCATTGATTTTTCAAGCCTGTAAATCTTAAAATCG
Organism: Discoglossus pictus; assembly: GCA_027410445.1. Classification (NCBI taxonomy): domain Eukaryota; kingdom Metazoa; phylum Chordata; class Amphibia; order Anura; family Alytidae; genus Discoglossus; species Discoglossus pictus. The sequence goes on from CM050168.1 coordinate 66,718,212, forward strand.
CAATTTCACACCCGTAGATGGTAAATGTAGAAGAAAATCCTACGAGTACCAGATAGGACTCGCAAGGGGGTTAAACTCCTGTTCGTAGCAATGTAAAATAAAAAATCAATACTGCACTTCAAACGTCAGGGAAAATGATGAAAGACATTATAACTAACTGGTAACTTGCCCGTCAAAAATTACGGCAATAACATTTAAAGCTTGGCTCTCCCCCTCTACTTTACTGCTCTCACGATGAGATCGTTTGGGGCTCATCATGGGCCTCGCAATGAGCGCCCTCTGCTTGACGTGATATGCTCATTGCGAGCCTTTCCCCCTCCCGCTACTTTACTGAACTCGCGATGAGCACTCATTGCAAGTCTCTCCCTACTTTCTGCCTTGTGTCTCATTTCCCCCTCCTCTGCCTCCCTTGTGTCTCCTTTCCCTCCTACTCTCCCTCGCTTGTGTCTCCTTCCCCCCTGTGTTTTTCCCCCTATACCGCCCCTGTGTCTTTTCCCCCCTGCCCCCCGTGTCTCTTCCCCCCCTTCCCTATCCTGTGTCGCTTGCCCACCCTCTCCCACTTCTGTGTCTCTTTCACGCCCTGTGTCTCTTTACTCCCGTGTCTTTCACCCCCTGTGTCTCTTCCCCCTCCCTTGTGTCTCTTCCCCCATTTCCCTCCCCTGTGTCTTTCTCCTCCCCCTCCCGCTACTTTACTGAACTCGCGATGAGCACTCATTGCAAGTCTCTCCCTACTTTCTGCCTTGTGTCTCATTTCCCCCTCCTCTGCCTCCCTTGTGTCTCCTTTCCCTCCTACTCTCCATCGCTTGTGTCTCCTTCCCCCCTGTGTTTTTCCCCCTATACCGCCCCTGTGTCTTTTCCCCCCTGCCCCCCGTGTCTCTTCCCCCCCTTCCCTATCCTGTGTCGCTTGCCCACCCTCTCCCACTTCTGTGTCTCTTTCACGCCCTGTGTCTCTTTACTCCCGTGTCTTTCACCCCCTGTGTCTCTTCCCCCTCCCTTGTGTCTCTTCCCCCATTTCCCTCCCCTGTGTCTTTCTCCTCCCCCTCCCGCTACTTTACTGAACTCGCGATGAGCACTCAATGCAAGTCTCTCCCTACTTTCTGCCTTGTGTCTCATTTCCCCCTCCTCTCCCTCCCTTGTGTCTCCTTTCCCTCCTCCTCTCCCTGACTTGTGTCTCCTTCCCCCCTGTGTTTTTACCCCTATCCCGCCCCTGTGTCTTTTCCCCCCTGTCCCCCGTGTCTCTTCCCCCCCCCTTCCCTGTGTCTCATTTCCCCCTCCTCTCCCTCCCTTGTGTCTCCTTTCCCTCCTCCTCTCCCTCGCTTGTGTCTCCTTCCCCCCTGTGTTTTTACCCCTATCCCGCCCCTGTGTCTTTCCCCCCCTGTCCCCCGTGTCTCTCCCCCCCTTCCCTCTCCTGTGTCGCTTGCCCCCCCTCTCCCACTTCTGTGTCTCTTTCACCCCCTGTGTCTCTTTCCTCCCGTGTCTTTCACCCCCTGTGTCTCTTCCGACCTCCCTTGTGTCTCTTCCCCCATTTCCCTCCCCTGTGTCTTTCTCCTCCCCCTCCCGCTACTTTACTGAACTTGCGATGAGCACTCATTGCAAGTCTCTCCGTACTTTCTGCCTTGTGTCTCATTTCCCCCTCCTCTCCCTCCCTTGTGTCTCCTTTCCCTCCTCCTCTCCCTCGCTTGTGTCTCCTTCCCCCCTGTGTTTTTACCCCTATCCCGCCCCTTTGTCTTTTCCCCCCTTTCCCCTGTGTCTCTTGCCCCCCCTCTCCCACTTCTGTGTCTCTTTCACCCCCTGTGTCTCTTTCCTCCCGTGTCTTTCACCCCCTGTGTCTCTTCCCCCTCCCTTGTGTCTCTTCCCCCATTTCCCTCCCCTTTTTCTTTCTCCTCCCCTGTGTCTCTTCCCTCTCCTCTCCCTCCTCTGTGTCTCCCCCCTCCTCTACCTCCCCTGTATGTCTACCCCCTCCTCCCCCACCCCTATGTGTCTACCCCACTCCTCTCCCACCCCTGTATGTAAACCCCTCCTTTGTGTCTTTTCCCCCTCTTCTCCCTCCCCTGTGTCCCTCCCCCATCCTCTCCGTCTCCCCCCCCTCTCCCACCCCTGTGTGTCTCCTCCGTGTCTCCTCCTTTGTGTCTGTTCCCCCTCTTCTCCCTCCCCTGTGTCCCTCCCCCTCCTCTCCATCTACCCCCCTCCCACCCTTGTGTGTCTTCTCCGTGTCTCTTCCACCCTCCTCTCCCTCCCTCTTCCTCCCGTCTGTTCTCCTCTTCTGTGGCGCGCGCAGGCGGTCGTAGGTGCGCGCATCTCGCGGCAATGCGCATGAGCGACTCCCCTCGCAATGCGCACGCGCGGCTTACATCGCACAATGCGCAAGCGCGGGGGTTGCAACGAATCGCAGTTTGACAACTATTATATGTGATTGCACAACAGTCTCAAGCTCGCAAATCTGCAATCAAAAATTATTTTTTTTACGTTTCATTTCTGTTTTCTATCAATCTTGGTAATCAAGGAGTTAATACATATCAGGCCATCCACATGGACTAGAACAGTATTGTCCTTCATTTTTATTATTTTGGACATTGCCAGATTGCGAGTCCGATCGAATATCCGACTTCTAAGCGCTAACTGATTGCCGTTTAATCTCCCTGTTTTACTGACTTCATGATCATGGTCTTATTTACTATTGGCTATTTCTAAACCGGTAGTTACGACGTTGCTTGATTGATCATGCTCTGAAATGCGACTTACAGGTGCATAGTTTACAGTTTAGGCTTTCGCCAGGTAGCTGTTGGCTTGATCAATTGAATCGCTCTGTAACTGTTGCAAATTTCAAACGCAGACATACGGCAGTTATAAAGGCAACTAACGGATTGCAATTGAATGGAGGCCAAAGTCTTAAGATGTACTAAAGAAAATGTAATAGCCTCATGATCCATTAATTAACATTAAATAAATGCCATCAATGTATAACATATTTGTTACTACCTTTTGAATTAAATAGAGGAGTAAAAAGAGTAGAGAAGTTAATTCTGAGAAGAAACAAAAGGTTTGTGCTATAGGTCTGGTCACCTACTCAGAGAGCAGCCTCTTTTAGCTCACTTGTGCCCTTCTCAGGGAGAAATATCCGGTAGTATATCAGTCTCAAAAGAGTGATCCAGCCCAAAGTACCAGGCAATTCTACCCTGAACAGGAGAAACAGCAAACCACAGATGTATATTTTGGCCTCTGTGGGCCTTGTCAGTAAGGTGCAGCTGTACTCCATAAGGCAATCAGAGGAGTAAATAGTTAATGGACCACTACACAACAAAATTAGAAAAAGAATGATGACTCTGCAGCACCCTGGAGGGATCAATGACATATTAGTAAAAGTTGGTTGTGTTAGAGGGGTGCTTAGATCACTTGAGAGGAGTTGTTGCATCCTTTGATGCAATGTCCTACTTCTAGGACAGTGAGGGGGAAGGTGTGTGATGTCAATTTCAGCTTAATCCAGTTATCAAATAAAGGCTCTCAGTTTCTGCCTCCCACACCCCTTTCCCACTGATAACTACCAACGCAATCACCAGCCAGCTCCGGCTTCTTTAGTACATTTAAAGACTTTGAGCCCTATTCTTTTAGAAGCCTGTAAGTGACTCTAACCCATAATTTTGACTTTGAGTGTTCATTTCTCTAATGGGCAAAATATTGAAAAAAAACAAATAAAACCTTTTAATCTATTAAATATCGTAGATCATTATCCTGTATTGGGAGATAACATTTTATTGCTGCTTTTACAAATATGCCATAACTGCTTAAATGAAAAAGTCTGGCATTCTGCTATGCTAGTGATTTTCATAGAACTAATATAAGTCTCAATCGTTTGCAAATAACCTTTAATTGAATAACTAGCAAATTATTCTTCACTGTGGGCAATGACTGCCCATTATAAGGAATAATTGCAGATAATTGATATTAAATTTAAATCACACATATGTATGTGACTTTTTAAAATATTCTTCCATTGCAAGTACATTTCTTTACATGGGACTGCAGTGCCCCTTCTATGCAAAATGGGGAGATTTTTTGAACCCTATAATGTGTGCATGTAGCCCTGTAATAGTTATAGGTAATGTATGATTTAATCTGAATTTAATTTTACCTATACCCATATATTTGATGTGCATCCATGAAATATTTACATTTAATAAAATGTAAGTAGTGAAAATATACATTACATGAATGGTTTTGTTTCCCAAAAACATCAACATTCATAACATCATAATATCTATGCTGAGGGAAAGCTCTTTTTTTTTTCATTTCAGACAAATTAGTCTTTATATTACTTGATAAACACAAACTAAAACAATTAGGGATGCATTCCTCTCTCAAATGAAATGTCTATCACAATCATATGCCATAAAGAAGAAAAACTTGGAGTATGTGTTTGTATTTCTGTTTATGTGTTTGTATTTCAAAAAAATAAAACATAGAACCTCAGTTAAGATCACTTTCTTTTTGGTAAACTAAAATCCTCCACTACAGCAAACCCCATTTTCTTCAGGACCAAAAATACGATGAAAACTTTTATTCTCACCATTGTAAAATAAAACAGCAATTTTTGAACTTTTGTTTAACTCTGGCTTTTTATTGTTTGTAAAACTATCTTTGGAAAGCTGTTTGAATCAAGCTCCGAGTGGAGGAATAAATGATCTGCTTAGTAGACCATTATTGAACTGTTAGTCAGCATCTTGGATGCAATACCAAAAACTTAATGACAAACCGAGCTTCATCCAATTCACATGTTCCTAATTATGACCGGCTGGTGTTTAGAGGTCTGATGCCAACAAAGACATCCAAAAAACACAATTGTAAATGGATCAGGAAAGTTTGGCTTTCCGAGGGTGTCAATTAGTAAGAAATGATAAATTCCATATTCTATGAATGTCAGAAGTCTCTGTCAATGTTTTTATTTTTATTATATTGTGAGATTCAGCCTTCACACATAATAGATATGTCAAGGAGCTTACATTTGCTGAATTTGAAAAGATGCATAAAACATAGTTTTTTTTTTTGTTATTTAATAATACAGGTATGCATTTGCAACATTATATCTGCCTTTCTAATCCTTATTCTAGAACATAAAATAATACATAATTTTCTTAATCCTGATTTATACTTTTCCTAAATTTCCAAACACACAGAAAAACAAAAATCAAAAGGAGATTAAAGTGTGGTGGCCTTTAACCTGTTTGCCTCTTTATCTTTTTAATGTAATGAGTCTTTTTTGGCATAAATAATCATTAAATAGACAACTTACTGTCTTTATGTGGGCTGTCCACTCAATCATTATTTTCTTATTTTTGTAGGTAGATTTGGTGCTTCAAAATATTTTTAATTTTATTATTAAACCTGACGTTAAAGGGAAAAGCTACCCACAATTCCAAATTGTTTTCATTTTTAATAAAAAAACTCTTTATGACAACAAAAGTGTGTTTACTTCATCAACACCATTGCTGAGGTTTAACAATAACCAGCAGTTTCAAAACACCAACATTTAAGATTATATAGATTTGTTTTCCGGTAAGAGTAACATTACAAAAATTAGCAAACAATGCAGTTTTATTGATAAGTACCTTATTACCAAAATGAGTTGGAATCAAATGTAATATGCAAAAACTATCCATAATAAACTTCTTTATTTCCAACTCTCTCAATGTACTAGCTATTACTGAAACCTGGCTCACTCCTCTCTATGCACATTTTACTAAGAACCTCTCGTTCCATCCCTCCAATTCTCATCCTTGGAAATTCCCACTATACGCTTCTTCGTACCCATCTCTCTGCGAGTTGGTATGATCTATCGCCTGCCTGGGCCACCATCTTATTTTCTGGATCACTTTACTGTGTGGCTTCCTCATTTTCTCTCCTCCAACTTACCTTCACTCATACTTGGTGATTTCAACATTATCAATGATACTTTCACCTCCCCTTAAGCTGCAACATTACTTTCACTTACCTCTTCCCTTGTCCTATGACAGTGGACAGAATCTCCAAATCACCATGATGGACCTCTCTTGACCTTATTCTTACAAATCTCTGCACAAACTCCAACCTTATCATGACACCACTACCTCTATTTTATTATCCTTTATTTATAACACGCCAACATATTCTGCAGCTGTAATTTTGACCAACACCTCTAAAACTGCAACCTTACTTTCCACTCACTGCCCTTCTTCACTTCCGGCCAAAAGAACCCACAAAAACCTGCAAGCACATGACCCACAACATATTTCTACTGTGCTACAATTCCTTTCAGCTCTCACACCTCTAACTTGCCCTGACATTGCCAACTCACAATACAACATGGGTCTAACTTCCACCCTTGACTCCCTTGCCCCCATAATTCACAGGCAGACACCCTTGGTCTCACCCACAACCATGGCACACTACACAAACATGCTACATCCAGAGGTGCTGCCGCACTGCTTAAGGACTATGGAAGAAATGTTGCACCTCTGCAAGACTTCCTCCACTATAAGTTTATTTTGTTCTCCCATTTTGCTGCTTTCAATTTTGCCACTTCTCATCATCCTCCAACCCCAAAGATTTCCTTGTCACATTTAACACTTTCCTGAGCCTTCCTGTCTTACAGCTGAATACATCCAAAACAAACTTTCCTCTTAAGGTGGATCTAACACAACCTCCTCTGAACAAAACAACAGAACCCAGCATTTACCCTTTCCCAATCCGACAACCATTATGGACTCCTTTTACTCTTTAAAGGCTCCTAGTCTATTATCATCCTCTCACCTTACAACTTGTCCACATGATCCTATTCTATCACAGATTATTATTCCCCTCTCTACCACACTTATCCCAGCTCTCACACATATGTTCAACCTCTCCCGAAACACTGACAAGTTTCCATCATTTTTAAAACGTGCCATAATTAAACCCATTATATAGCATTCTATAGAACCCCTCATCTGACTCAGCTCCTGCATCTAACTATCACCCTATGTCTCTACTTACCCTGGCTTCAAAACTACTTAGCAACTTGTTTACAATCACCTTACCCAATTTATTTCCTCTAACTCCCTCCTTGACCCTTCCAATCCCAACACTCCACAGAGACAGCTCTCACAGAAGGCACCAAGTCAAAGGGTCGCTTCTCTATTCTAATTCTCCTAGGAACTTTTAACTGCCTTTGACACAGTTGACCACTCTCTTCTTATCCAATTCTCTGCCCTCATGGCATATGTGACATTGCTCATTCATGGTTTACATCATACCTAGAAGATTGAACATTCAGTGTCTCCTTCTCCTGTTCTCCATCTATACATCCTCCCTTGGTATGCTAGTACAATAATTTGGATTTCAGTGTCATCTATATGCAAATGACACTCAAATCAGCCTATCAGACCAAGATCTATCCTCTACTCTTTTAGCACTGCCTCTCAAACATATTCTCCTAAATGTCTGCCCATGTACTCAAATTCAACATGTCAGAGACTGAGATCCTAATCTTCCCACCATCTACCATAGCTTCCACTTCTCAAATGTCTCTCATTGTTGACAATGCCACCATTGTTGACAAAGCCACCATATATTACTTCTAATAATAGTGATTCGACATTTGTTGTAAATATTATTTTAATGCCACCTCCCAGGCTCATTGGTGTTCTACTGGACCTGCCTTTCTCTCTCTCATTCCGAGCATACAATCAATCACAAAATCTTCTCTTTTTCACTTATAAAACATCTCCAATACACGTCACCATCTTACAAAAGACACAATTGAAATTTTAAGCCATTCTCTCATCATATCTTGCCTTGACTACTACAACTCTCTCCTCCTTCTGTCTCCACTCCAGTGCATAATGACGGCCTCTGCTAGACTTGTTTACCATACTTAATGTCTCCAACGCCTCTCTTCCCTACACTGACGTGCCATAGCATCTAGAATAACATTTTAAATCATGACCCGAATGTGAAAAGCTCTCAACAACAGTACATCCCCTTATATTTCTGCCCATTATCTCAAAATACTCCGCCAATAACCCTCTTCTCTCTGCTAATGATGTTTTTCTGTCCTCCTCTCTTTTCCTCCTGCCTCCAAACTTTCACAATTGAACTAAAAAAGCATCTGTTTAAGAAAGCCCATCATATTCAGTCTTAATATGACCCTCCTGTACCACACCCACACCCATTAGATTGTAAATTTGTGAGTTTATAATCCTGTAAAGTGCTTTGGCGAAAGCACTATGCATGTCTGATTTTAAGTTTAAAGACAGGGCCCTCCATTCTTTTGCAATATGTTAAAATTGCTCTTACATAACCCTTGTATAACTCTACAGAATATGTTGTTGTGTTTAATAATCACATATATAGTTGTGAGCAGGCGAGCCAGCCAGAGCCGTGCTCACGCTTACGGGCTCGCGTAGCGAGACGCGGCCCTCGCGATGGCACAGAGATATAATAATAGGAATGTATAACATTATATTGGGAGATTTACCCATTCTAAAACAATCATTTGTAAAAACAACAAACATTAAATACATTGTTTCTTTAATGCAATCCTTCTAAGGGTGTGTAGAAAAGAACTTGAAAAACAGGAGGGCAATGGGAGATCAACTCAAATAAAGAACTGACTGAAGATTGAGGTTGTTTATTTCTAAGAATTCAAAGCTGTGTTTTTTATCTTTTGCAGAGAGGATTTTATTAATCAAGGCACATTTACAGAGAACTAGAAAAATGTCTATTTTTTTATATTTTCTGTGTTTGCCAGATTGTGATTTGGAAACTCTCAAAACTGAAAGTTAGACAAGTGTTACCTGACTCACATACAAAACAGTTATTTATTGGATTTGTCTCACGTCTGAGCGTCACTTTTGTAAAATATTTTTTGCTATTAAAATTCCTAAGGAATACAATCCCACGGCTATGACAACAATGAGTTGGATACTGCTCTGCATCATCATGTGCAACAATTAAATCAAGTAGAAAATGTGTAAAAAGGTTTATTTTTCATTTGAAGCTTTAAAAATGCTTTTAAATGCTGCAGTGTCAAATTATACAGCACTTAACTTGTTTACTTGCTAAGAGGACTGAGCTTATGGGGACATGCTCTGAGTTCCTGAACATACATTTTGCTGTTGTTTAGTTATTCTGTTATGTCTTACTCTCCATGCCCTATGGACCACAGCGCTCCAAGCACATCTTGGGTTGCTAGTGCCTTCTTCAGTAGAGTATGGTTTGTCTGGTCTCTCTGGTATGACCTGTCCACCTTTGTCACCCTTCATGTTGTATTTCACAGCTTCATTGAAGTACTTCACCATGACAAGGTGGAAATCTATTATTGCAGTGAAGCGATGGTATCTGCTTTTTTACAAAACTTCTAATGTATGTTACATACATTAGAAGTTTTGTAAAAAAGCAGATATCATCGCTTCACTGCAATAATACATTTCAAAATTTTCCCTTAAAGGTCTACTTAATTCAGAACAATTTGGGCCACATCACAGTAAAGATCTCCTAAAAGCATGTTGAAATACTGTTTGAATTTTTGAAATATATGTATTTTTCACTAAGAAATCAAATAAATTAAAACTGTGTTTGACATGCACCCAACCAGACACGTGCTGCAGCTCTGGGTAGTGAGCAAAAGAAAAGTTAACCCTCACCACATCTATCTGTGCAGAGTGTGAAATGCTGGAATCAGCTAACTAGGAGACTCATTCAGTTGAGAAATTGTAAGTTACTGGAGACCATAAGGGAGGCCATAAGTTATTTTGCAATTGAAATTATGTTTTTTTGTGAGCCGCAACGTTGTTACAACCGGAACTTACACCCCATCTAAGCCTTTGATCTTTCATGTCCGTAAGAGTTACAATCGCAAATCGCTATTCAATTGCTACAATTCTGCAAGCCCACAAATGTTTTCACTCCATTAAATGGCAAATGTAGAAGAAAACCCTACAAGTACCAGAGAGGCCCTGCAAAGATGTTAAAGACATATCTGTAGCACTGTAAAAGCAAATACAAAAATAATACTGCACTGTGAATGACAGGGAAAGCGATGAAAGACATTAGAATTAATTGCCCAACAGTCTCAAGCTTGCAAATCTGCAGTCAAAAATTATTTCGGGGTTATATCGATCTCTGGAATCAAAGTAAATAAAAATCAGGCCACCCACATGGACTAGAACAGCATCAGCATTCATTTTATTATTTTGTGCTTTGCGCTTTTGCAAGTCTGATCGCATATGTGGCCTCCAAACACTAATTGATTGACATGCAACCTCCATGTTTTACTGACCTAATGATGACGGTCTTAT